>OW028652.1:0-2500 GCA_932294365.1 Diachrysia chrysitis | reverse complement strand
GGCTTACTTCTGGGAACAGGACCTTTCCCGCCTCCACCTCCCCCATGTTCCTCCGGACTTTCGTCTGGGTCTTAAATGTGTCGGTTTTTTGCGTTAATTTAGGGGGAGTAGTTGGCAGTGACATGTCTGAGGACTTTTTTGCGGGAGTGCGGAACATTATGTGAGGTGGAGAAGTCGAGGGACAAATAAGCTAAGGATGGGAGAGGGGAAACCCAACCCAACCTGTTTTTGACGTAAGATTGTAAAAGTTGTAAATACACTTGAATTAAAAATTGTAAAAAATTGTAAAAAATTGTATAAGTAATATAGTTGTATATAATTAAAATAGTTAAAAATGTAGATCTTTATGGTGCTGTGCAATAAATGTTAAAATAAATTTTCTATATGTATATAATAACTGGTAATTTTATGTTTTCAGGTGAGCGGAGTGGTTGCCGCGCGTTGCGTCGTTTGGGAGGACTCGGCCGCTATGCTCTGTGGCCGGCTTTGAAGGTAAGACACTTCTTTTTAATCAAGAAATGGCCAAAACCGGCCTGTCAATGAAAATTTTTGCGTACCTGTTTTACAGATACGAGTGCCTAGGAGTGGCCTCGCAACAAGGCGTTGCGAAGGACAATTTATATTAAAGGACGGTTCGAGACCTACCCAACGCCGCAAACCACAGCTCTCTAGGACTATCCGTTCCGGAGATATTGCCCCTCAAAGTTTTGGGGTACCAAAATTATGAAAATGTTAAACAATTTTCGCGTGTAAATGCGCGAAATATCAATATATAGTCGAGACAGGCACGAACACACAAAAAACTAGACGAAAATCGAGTAAAAAACAAAAAAGTTGTCGACGCTTCTTTGTAAACAGTGTCGCGCTTAGGTGGATTTATGTACTTAGAATAATTTCAAAGTAAATGTATGAAGAACAGATTTTTCGAAGTTTTTACAACTCCCGGTTTTCGGAGCACCACGTGAGTGGTGTCGTTAGAAAGGGCTCGTCAATTGCTATTCAACGGTGTAAAAACTGTGTATACCCGGGAACAAAATTCCGGGGAAAACCGGCAAAAACGATAAAAAATTTAGAAAAAGTTAATTAATTTAGAAAATCGGTATGAACACACCCTATGTGTGCTATATAGTTTGATAGGCCTTTAGGAGACCTACAATCTGAGACTAATATTGGGTACTAATAAAAAGAAAGTTTTTGAAAAATTGAATTTTAAAGAATTTTTATACGATTTTGAAAAATAAGTGATGTACTATTGAATTTAAACAAAGAATATAGGTATCGCTGAATAGGTCTCGTTGAGATCTGTACGTTGGTGCAAAAATTTCGGAAATCCACCAGTAAATAACAAAGTTATATGTAGTCAATATATATAAGTCAATAAAAAATACGAATTTTCATGAAAATTATGAAAATGTTAAACAATTTTCGCGTGTAAATGCGCGAAATATCAATATATAGTCGAGACAGGCACGAACACACAAAAAACTAGACGAAAATCGAGTAAAAAACAAAAAAGTTGTCGACGCTTCTTTGTAAACAGTGTCGCGCTTAGGTGGATTTATGTACTTAGAATAATTTCAAAGTAAATGTATGAAGAACAGATTTTTCGAAGTTTTTACAACTCCCGGTTTTCGGAGCACCACGTGAGTGGTGTCGTTAGAAAGGGCTCGTCAATTGCTATTCAACGGTGTAAAAACTGTGTATACCCGGCAACAAAATTCCGGGGAAAACCGGCAAAAACGATAAAAAATTTAGAAAAAGTTAATTAATTTAGAAAATCGGTATGAACACACCCTATGTGTGCTATATAGTTTGATAGGCCTTTAGGAGACCTACAATCTGAGACTAATATTGGGTACTAATAAAAAGAAAGTTTTTGAAAAATTGAATTTTAAAGAATTTTTATACGATTTTTGAAAAATAAGTGATGTACTATTGAATTTAAACAAAGAATATAGGTATCGCTGAATAGGTCTCGTTGAGATCTGTACGTTGGTGCAAAAATTTCGGAAATCCACCAGTAAATAACAAAGTTATATGTAGTCAATATATATAAGTCAATAAAAAATACGAATTTTCATGAAAATTATGAAAATGTTAAACAATTTTCGCGTGTAAATGCGCGAAATATCAATATATAGTCGAGACAGGCACGAACACACAAAAAACTAGACGAAAATCGAGTAAAAAACAAAAAAGTTGTCGACGCTTCTTTGTAAACAGTGTCGCGCTTAGGTGGATTTATGTACTTAGAATAATTTCAAAGTAAATGTATGAAGAACAGATTTTTCGAAGTTTTTACAACTCCCGGTTTTCGGAGCACCACGTGAGTGGTGTCGTTAGAAAGGGCTCGTCAATTGCTATTCAACGGTGTAAAAACTGTGTATACCCGGGAACAAAATTCCGGGGAAAACCGGCAAAAACGATAAAAAATTTAGAAAAAGTTAATTAATTTAGAAAATCGGTATGAACACACCCTATGTGTGCTATATAGTTTGAT
>OW028651.1:13895000-13910000 GCA_932294365.1 Diachrysia chrysitis | reverse complement strand
CCTAACCTAACCTAACCTAACCTAACCTAACCTAACCTAACCTAACCTAACCTAACCTAACCTAACCTAACCTAACCTAACCTAACCTAACCTAACCTAACCTAACCTAACCTAACCTAACCTAACCTAACCTAACCTAACCTAACCTAACCTAACCTAACCTAACCTAACCTAACCTAACCTAACCTAACCTAACCTAACCTAACCTAACCTAACCTAACCTAACCTAACCTAACCTAACCTAACCTAACCTAACCTAACCTAACCTAACCTAACCTAACCTAACCTAACCTAACCTAACCTAACCTAACCTAACCTAACCTAACCTAACCTAACCTAACCTAACCTAACCTAACCTAACCTAACCTAACCTAACCTAACCTAACCTAACCTAACCTAACCTAACCTAACCTAACCTAACCTAACCTAACCTAACCTAACCTAACCTAACCTAACCTAACCTAACCTAACCTAACCTAACCTAACCTAACCTAACCTAACCTAACCTAACCTAACCTAACCTAACCTAACCTAACCTAACCTAACCTAACCTAACCTAACCTAACCTAACCTAACCTAACCTAACCTAACCTAACCTAACCTAACCTAACCTAACCTAACCTAACCTAACCTAACCTAACCTAACCTAACCTAACCTAACCTAACCTAACCTAACCTAACCTAACCTAACCTAACCTAACCTAACCTAACCTAACCTAACCTAACCTAACCTAACCTAACCTAACCTAACCTAACCTAACCTAACCTAACCTAACCTAACCTAACCTAACCTAACCTAACCTAACCTAACCTAACCTAACCTAACCTAACCTAACCTAACCTAACCTAACCTAACCTAACCTAACCTAACCTAACCTAACCTAACCTAACCTAACCTAACCTAACCTAACCTAACCTAACCTAACCTAACCTAACCTAACCTAACCTAACCTAACCTAACCTAACCTAACCTAACCTAACCTAACCTAACCTAACCTAACCTAACCTAACCTAACCTAACCTAACCTAACCTAACCTAACCTAACCTAACCTAACCTAACCTAACCTAACCTAACCTAACCTAACCTAACCTAACCTAACCTAACCTAACCTAACCTAACCTAACCTAACCTAACCTAACCTAACCTAACCTAACCTAACCTAACCTAACCTAACCTAACCTAACCTAACCTAACCTAACCTAACCTAACCTAACCTAACCTAACCTAACCTAACCTAACCTAACCTAACCTAACCTAACCTAACCTAACCTAACCTAACCTAACCTAACCTAACCTAACCTAACCTAACCTAACCTAACCTAACCTAACCTAACCTAACCTAACCTAACCTAACCTAACCTAACCTAACCTAACCTAACCTAACCTAACCTAACCTAACCTAACCTAACCTAACCTAACCTAACCTAACCTAACCTAACCTAACCTAACCTAACCTAACCTAACCTAACCTAACCTAACCTAACCTAACCTAACCTAACCTAACCTAACCTAACCTAACCTAACCTAACCTAACCTAACCTAACCTAACCTAACCTAACCTAACCTAACCTAACCTAACCTAACCTAACCTAACCTAACCTAACCTAACCTAACCTAACCTAACCTAACCTAACCTAACCTAACCTAACCTAACCTAACCTAACCTAACCTAACCTAACCTAACCTAACCTAACCTAACCTAACCTAACCTAACCTAACCTAACCTAACCTAACCTAACCTAACCTAACCTAACCTAACCTAACCTAACCTAACCTAACCTAACCTAACCTAACCTAACCTAACCTAACCTAACCTAACCTAACCTAACCTAACCTAACCTAACCTAACCTAACCTAACCTAACCTAACCTAACCTAACCTAACCTAACCTAACCTAACCTAACCTAACCTAACCTAACCTAACCTAACCTAACCTAACCTAACCTAACCTAACCTAACCTAACCTAACCTAACCTAACCTAACCTAACCTAACCTAACCTAACCTAACCTAACCTAACCTAACCTAACCTAACCTAACCTAACCTAACCTAACCTAACCTAACCTAACCTAACCTAACCTAACCTAACCTAACCTAACCTAACCTAACCTAACCTAACCTAACCTAACCTAACCTAACCTAACCTAACCTAACCTAACCTAACCTAACCTAACCTAACCTAACCTAACCTAACCTAACCTAACCTAACCTAACCTAACCTAACCTAACCTAACCTAACCTAACCTAACCTAACCTAACCTAACCTAACCTAACCTAACCTAACCTAACCTAACCTAACCTAACCTAACCTAACCTAACCTAACCTAACCTAACCTAACCTAACCTAACCTAACCTAACCTAACCTAACCTAACCTAACCTAACCTAACCTAACCTAACCTAACCTAACCTAACCTAACCTAACCTAACCTAACCTAACCTAACCTAACCTAACCTAACCTAACCTAACCTAACCTAACCTAACCTAACCTAACCTAACCTAACCTAACCTAACCTAACCTAACCTAACCTAACCTAACCTAACCTAACCTAACCTAACCTAACCTAACCTAACCTAACCTAACCTAACCTAACCTAACCTAACCTAACCTAACCTAACCTAACCTAACCTAACCTAACCTAACCTAACCTAACCTAACCTAACCTAACCTAACCTAACCTAACCTAACCTAACCTAACCTAACCTAACCTAACCTAACCTAACCTAACCTAACCTAACCTAACCTAACCTAACCTAACCTAACCTAACCTAACCTAACCTAACCTAACCTAACCTAACCTAACCTAACCTAACCTAACCTAACCTAACCTAACCTAACCTAACCTAACCTAACCTAACCTAACCTAACCTAACCTAACCTAACCTAACCTAACCTAACCTAACCTAACCTAACCTAACCTAACCTAACCTAACCTAACCTAACCTAACCTAACCTAACCTAACCTAACCTAACCTAACCTAACCTAACCTAACCTAACCTAACCTAACCTAACCTAACCTAACCTAACCTAACCTAACCTAACCTAACCTAACCTAACCTAACCTAACCTAACCTAACCTAACCTAACCTAACCTAACCTAACCTAACCTAACCTAACCTAACCTAACCTAACCTAACCTAACCTAACCTAACCTAACCTAACCTAACCTAACCTAACCTAACCTAACCTAACCTAACCTAACCTAACCTAACCTAACCTAACCTAACCTAACCTAACCTAACCTAACCTAACCTAACCTAACCTAACCTAACCTAACCTAACCTAACCTAACCTAACCTAACCTAACCTAACCTAACCTAACCTAACCTAACCTAACCTAACCTAACCTAACCTAACCTAACCTAACCTAACCTAACCTAACCTAACCTAACCTAACCTAACCTAACCTAACCTAACCTAACCTAACCTAACCTAACCTAACCTAACCTAACCTAACCTAACCTAACCTAACCTAACCTAACCTAACCTAACCTAACCTAACCTAACCTAACCTAACCTAACCTAACCTAACCTAACCTAACCTAACCTAACCTAACCTAACCTAACCTAACCTAACCTAACCTAACCTAACCTAACCTAACCTAACCTAACCTAACCTAACCTAACCTAACCTAACCTAACCTAACCTAACCTAACCTAACCTAACCTAACCTAACCTAACCTAACCTAACCTAACCTAACCTAACCTAACCTAACCTAACCTAACCTAACCTAACCTAACCTAACCTAACCTAACCTAACCTAACCTAACCTAACCTAACCTAACCTAACCTAACCTAACCTAACCTAACCTAACCTAACCTAACCTAACCTAACCTAACCTAACCTAACCTAACCTAACCTAACCTAACCTAACCTAACCTAACCTAACCTAACCTAACCTAACCTAACCTAACCTAACCTAACCTAACCTAACCTAACCTAACCTAACCTAACCTAACCTAACCTAACCTAACCTAACCTAACCTAACCTAACCTAACCTAACCTAACCTAACCTAACCTAACCTAACCTAACCTAACCTAACCTAACCTAACCTAACCTAACCTAACCTAACCTAACCTAACCTAACCTAACCTAACCTAACCTAACCTAACCTAACCTAACCTAACCTAACCTAACCTAACCTAACCTAACCTAACCTAACCTAACCTAACCTAACCTAACCTAACCTAACCTAACCTAACCTAACCTAACCTAACCTAACCTAACCTAACCTAACCTAACCTAACCTAACCTAACCTAACCTAACCTAACCTAACCTAACCTAACCTAACCTAACCTAACCTAACCTAACCTAACCTAACCTAACCTAACCTAACCTAACCTAACCTAACCTAACCTAACCTAACCTAACCTAACCTAACCTAACCTAACCTAACCTAACCTAACCTAACCTAACCTAACCTAACCTAACCTAACCTAACCTAACCTAACCTAACCTAACCTAACCTAACCTAACCTAACCTAACCTAACCTAACCTAACCTAACCTAACCTAACCTAACCTAACCTAACCTAACCTAACCTAACCTAACCTAACCTAACCTAACCTAACCTAACCTAACCTAACCTAACCTAACCTAACCTAACCTAACCTAACCTAACCTAACCTAACCTAACCTAACCTAACCTAACCTAACCTAACCTAACCTAACCTAACCTAACCTAACCTAACCTAACCTAACCTAACCTAACCTAACCTAACCTAACCTAACCTAACCTAACCTAACCTAACCTAACCTAACCTAACCTAACCTAACCTAACCTAACCTAACCTAACCTAACCTAACCTAACCTAACCTAACCTAACCTAACCTAACCTAACCTAACCTAACCTAACCTAACCTAACCTAACCTAACCTAACCTAACCTAACCTAACCTAACCTAACCTAACCTAACCTAACCTAACCTAACCTAACCTAACCTAACCTAACCTAACCTAACCTAACCTAACCTAACCTAACCTAACCTAACCTAACCTAACCTAACCTAACCTAACCTAACCTAACCTAACCTAACCTAACCTAACCTAACCTAACCTAACCTAACCTAACCTAACCTAACCTAACCTAACCTAACCTAACCTAACCTAACCTAACCTAACCTAACCTAACCTAACCTAACCTAACCTAACCTAACCTAACCTAACCTAACCTAACCTAACCTAACCTAACCTAACCTAACCTAACCTAACCTAACCTAACCTAACCTAACCTAACCTAACCTAACCTAACCTAACCTAACCTAACCTAACCTAACCTAACCTAACCTAACCTAACCTAACCTAACCTAACCTAACCTAACCTAACCTAACCTAACCTAACCTAACCTAACCTAACCTAACCTAACCTAACCTAACCTAACCTAACCTAACCTAACCTAACCTAACCTAACCTAACCTAACCTAACCTAACCTAACCTAACCTAACCTAACCTAACCTAACCTAACCTAACCTAACCTAACCTAACCTAACCTAACCTAACCTAACCTAACCTAACCTAACCTAACCTAACCTAACCTAACCTAACCTAACCTAACCTAACCTAACCTAACCTAACCTAACCTAACCTAACCTAACCTAACCTAACCTAACCTAACCTAACCTAACCTAACCTAACCTAACCTAACCTAACCTAACCTAACCTAACCTAACCTAACCTAACCTAACCTAACCTAACCTAACCTAACCTAACCTAACCTAACCTAACCTAACCTAACCTAACCTAACCTAACCTAACCTAACCTAACCTAACCTAACCTAACCTAACCTAACCTAACCTAACCTAACCTAACCTAACCTAACCTAACCTAACCTAACCTAACCTAACCTAACCTAACCTAACCTAACCTAACCTAACCTAACCTAACCTAACCTAACCTAACCTAACCTAACCTAACCTAACCTAACCTAACCTAACCTAACCTAACCTAACCTAACCTAACCTAACCTAACCTAACCTAACCTAACCTAACCTAACCTAACCTAACCTAACCTAACCTAACCTAACCTAACCTAACCTAACCTAACCTAACCTAACCTAACCTAACCTAACCTAACCTAACCTAACCTAACCTAACCTAACCTAACCTAACCTAACCTAACCTAACCTAACCTAACCTAACCTAACCTAACCTAACCTAACCTAACCTAACCTAACCTAACCTAACCTAACCTAACCTAACCTAACCTAACCTAACCTAACCTAACCTAACCTAACCTAACCTAACCTAACCTAACCTAACCTAACCTAACCTAACCTAACCTAACCTAACCTAACCTAACCTAACCTAACCTAACCTAACCTAACCTAACCTAACCTAACCTAACCTAACCTAACCTAACCTAACCTAACCTAACCTAACCTAACCTAACCTAACCTAACCTAACCTAACCTAACCTAACCTAACCTAACCTAACCTAACCTAACCTAACCTAACCTAACCTAACCTAACCTAACCTAACCTAACCTAACCTAACCTAACCTAACCTAACCTAACCTAACCTAACCTAACCTAACCTAACCTAACCTAACCTAACCTAACCTAACCTAACCTAACCTAACCTAACCTAACCTAACCTAACCTAACCTAACCTAACCTAACCTAACCTAACCTAACCTAACCTAACCTAACCTAACCTAACCTAACCTAACCTAACCTAACCTAACCTAACCTAACCTAACCTAACCTAACCTAACCTAACCTAACCTAACCTAACCTAACCTAACCTAACCTAACCTAACCTAACCTAACCTAACCTAACCTAACCTAACCTAACCTAACCTAACCTAACCTAACCTAACCTAACCTAACCTAACCTAACCTAACCTAACCTAACCTAACCTAACCTAACCTAACCTAACCTAACCTAACCTAACCTAACCTAACCTAACCTAACCTAACCTAACCTAACCTAACCTAACCTAACCTAACCTAACCTAACCTAACCTAACCTAACCTAACCTAACCTAACCTAACCTAACCTAACCTAACCTAACCTAACCTAACCTAACCTAACCTAACCTAACCTAACCTAACCTAACCTAACCTAACCTAACCTAACCTAACCTAACCTAACCTAACCTAACCTAACCTAACCTAACCTAACCTAACCTAACCTAACCTAACCTAACCTAACCTAACCTAACCTAACCTAACCTAACCTAACCTAACCTAACCTAACCTAACCTAACCTAACCTAACCTAACCTAACCTAACCTAACCTAACCTAACCTAACCTAACCTAACCTAACCTAACCTAACCTAACCTAACCTAACCTAACCTAACCTAACCTAACCTAACCTAACCTAACCTAACCTAACCTAACCTAACCTAACCTAACCTAACCTAACCTAACCTAACCTAACCTAACCTAACCTAACCTAACCTAACCTAACCTAACCTAACCTAACCTAACCTAACCTAACCTAACCTAACCTAACCTAACCTAACCTAACCTAACCTAACCTAACCTAACCTAACCTAACCTAACCTAACCTAACCTAACCTAACCTAACCTAACCTAACCTAACCTAACCGTCGACAACTTTTTTGTATTTTGATCGATTTCGTTCTAGTGTTTTGTGTTTTCGTGCTTGTTTTGACTACTTATTGATATTTCGCGCATTTACACGCGAAAATTGTTTAACATTTTCATATTTTTCATGAAAATTCGCATTTTTTATTGACTTATATACTTTGACCTCACATAACTTTGGTATTTACTGGCGGCTTATCGATATTTTGCGTCTACGTACAGACCTCAACGAGACCTGTCCAGCGATACCCATATTAACATTTAAAACTCAATAGTACCTTAATTATTTTCAAAAAACCTTATAAAATTTTATTAAAATTCATTAAAATCAAATTTTTCAAAAACCTATTTTATATAAGAAATTAAAATTAGTCTCAGATTAAAGGTCTCTTAAAGACCTATCTAACGGTATAGCACACATAGGGTGTGTCTATACAAAAATTTTAATTTATTTAACTTTTTCAAAAATTTTTGGCGTTTTTCCCGGTTTTCCCCGGATTTTTGTTCCCGGGCATACACAGCTTTATATATCGTTGGGTAGCAATCGTCGAGCCCTATCTAACGACACCACTCCCGTGGTGCTCCGACGAACAGGAGTTGCAAAAAATTTGAAAAAAGTGTCCCCCATACATTTACTTTAACTTATATCTCAAAGTATAGAAATCCACCTAAGCGCGACACTGTTTACAAAGAAGCGTCGACAACTTTTTTGTATTTTGATCGATTTCGTTCTAGTTTTTTGTGTTTTCGTGCTTGTTTTGACTACTTATTGATATTTCGCGCATTTACACGCGAAAATTGTTTAACATTTTCATATTTTTCATGAAAATTCGCATTTTTTATTGACTTATATACTTTGACCTCACATAACTTTGGTATTTACTGGCGGCTTATCGATATTTTGCGTCTACGTACAGACCTCAACGAGACCTGTCCAGCGATACCCATATTAACATTTAAAACTCAATAGTACCTTAATTATTTTCAAAAAACCTTATAAAATTTTATTAAAATTCATTAAAATCAAATTTTTCAAAAACCTATTTTATATAAGAAATTAAAATTAGTCTCAGATTAAAGGTCTCTTAAAGACCTATCTAACGGTATAGCACACATAGGGTGTGTCTATACAAAAATTTTAATTTATTTAACTTTTTCAAAAATTTTTGGCGTTTTTCCCGGTTTTCCCCGGATTTTTGTTCCCGGGCATACACAGCTTTATATATCGTTGGGTAGCAATCGTCGAGCCCTATCTAACGACACCACTCCCGTGGTGCTCCGACGAACAGGAGTTGCAAAAAATTTGAAAAAAGTGTCCCCCATACATTTACTTTAACTTATATCTCAAAGTATAGAAATCCACCTAAGCGCGACACTGTTTACAAAGAAGCGTCGACAACTTTTTTGTATTTTGATCGATTTCGTTCTAGTGTTTTGTGTTTTCGTGCTTGTTTTGACTACTTATTGATATTTCGCGCATTTACACGCGAAAATTGTTTAACATTTTCATATTTTTCATGAAAATTCGCATTTTTTATTGACTTATATACTTTGACCTCACATAACTTTGGTATTTACTGGCGGCTTATCGATATTTTGCGTCTACGTACAGACCTCAACGAGACCTGTCCAGCGATACCCATATTAACATTTAAAACTCAATAGTACCTTAATTATTTTCAAAAAACCTTATAAAATTTTATTAAAATTCATTAAAATCAAATTTTTCAAAAACCTATTTTATATAAGAAATTAAAATTAGTCTCAGATTAAAGGTCTCTTAAAGACCTATCTAACGGTATAGCACACATAGGGTGTGTCTATACAAAAATTTTAATTTATTTAACTTTTTCAAAAATTTTTGGCGTTTTTTCCCGGTTTTCCCCGGATTTTTGTTCCCGGGCATACACAGCTTTATATATCGTTGGGTAGCAATCGTCGAGCCCTATCTAACGACACCACTCCCGTGGTGCTCCGACGAACAGGAGTTGCAAAAAATTTGAAAAAAGTGTCCCCCATACATTTACTTTAACTTATATCTCAAAGTATAGAAATCCACCTAAGCGCGACACTGTTTACAAAGAAGCGTCGACAACTTTTTTGTATTTTGATCGATTTCGTTCTAGTTTTTTGTGTTTTCGTGCTTGTTTTGACTACTTATTGATATTTCGCGCATTTACACGCGAAAATTGTTTAACATTTTCATATTTTTCATGAAAATTCGCATTTTTTATTGACTTATATACTTTGACCTCACATAACTTTGGTATTTACTGGCGGCTTATCGATATTTTGCGTCTACGTACAGACCTCAACGAGACCTGTCCAGCGATACCCATATTAACATTTAAAACTCAATAGTACCTTAATTATTTTCAAAAAACCTTATAAAATTTTATTAAAATTCATTAAAATCAAATTTTTCAAAAACCTATTTTATATAAGAAATTAAAATTAGTCTCAGATTAAAGGTCTCTTAAAGACCTATCTAACGGTATAGCACACATAGGGTGTGTCTATACAAAAATTTTAATTTATTTAACTTTTTCAAAAATTTTTGGCGTTTTTCCCGGTTTTCCCCGGATTTTTGTTCCCGGGCATACACAGCTTTATATATCGTTGGGTAGCAATCGTCGAGCCCTATCTAACGACACCACTCCCGTGGTGCTCCGACGAACAGGAGTTGCAAAAAATTTGAAAAAATTGCCCGCCCACCCGCCCTAATTTCATTTGGTACATCGATTCCGGAGGCTTTTGCCCCATTTATTTTGGTACCCCAAAACTTTGGGGGGCAATATCTCCGGAATCGATTGTGCTAGAGGGCTGCGGTTTGTGGCGTTGGATAGGTCGTAGGAAGCACTATCATATTGATACAGTGTGAAGACCTTAAGTCTCAACACCGCTCCTCGGACTCGGTATCTGTACTACAGAAACCGCAAAATTCACTTTTAAGGGTCGACTTTGGACACTACTTACCAGGAAAGAAGTGCTTACCTTCTAAGTCGACCAGTAGACGGTGCTCCTCTGGCCTCTCAGGTGACGTCCGAGCTGGTGGGTCCAAATCTGTCAGGAAAAACAGCCTGTCTAGTCTAGACTAATTTAAATTAAAATAGTTCTTTGTGCAGTGTCCAATTTATTGATTGTTAAACTTTATTATCGACTTTTATACATTTTATTTATACAACAACATTTACAACTTTTACAAATTTATATTTTAATCAGTATCTAATTATTATACAATTGTACGGAAATTATTTATTGTTAGGTTAGGTTTTAAAGAAACATTATTTATTATTAGGATAGGTTTTAAACAGATTTTGAGAAACAGTTGCCTTATTGTGTCCAAGTAGAACCCCGTAAAATGGCTTCAGTATTCCGCACACCTAAAAAAGCTAAAATCGATATTGAAACACTTGTAGGAAATTCCACTTTTGTTAGAAAACAGAAATCACCTCCACGGGTAGACATACTACCTACTTCGTGCTACGATGTGGGCGGGGCAGCAGGTAAAGCAGAAGCGCGCGGCGATGCCTCCCCCCGTGCTGCGTCGGAGGAGGGGCGAGTTCATCTGCAAGACAAAAGTAAAAGGCCGGTACCTGTAAGACTATATCTATCTCCGTCCCCAGGCGCCGAGACCGGCGCCGGAACGAGTGAAACTCGAACCGGCGTCGTTCCCGACGCGGGAACGGAGAACACAAAAAATAAAAATGAAAAGGAAACTTACCAGGGAAAGCAGAATCCGCGGGTAGTGGCCAGTCCGGCAGAGAGAGCGCAAGCCCTCCTTATTCAAGCCAAAGCAAGCCATAGAGACGCTCGAGAGGAGATGAAGAAGTCGGGAAACCTGAAAAGGGAAATTAAAGCTCAAGTGGAAAAAAGCCTCGGGGATATGCTCCAAGTGGTGAACATCTTGGTTACCCTTGTGATGAGTAACCCTGAAGGCGATAAAGTGTGCGGATCGGAACCGAGGAGATCCTCGGCAATGGAACCGGGACAGGCGATGGTGGATGGTCTGATGGAGGCGATGGGGGAGACGAAGGAAAGACTGGCGGAGTGTGCGCTCTATACACGCACACTCTCGGAACAGATTAATAAGCTAGGAAAAGGAAGTAGTAGTTTTCCCCCAAAGCACCACGAGGCGCCGGATCACCAGGCTCCAAGAACGTACGCAAAGGTGGCAGCAGCAGTACCCCAGCCCATGCACTCCATCATTGTGTCCTCCACTGATGCCCTGGACACTAGCAACACCTTAGTGGAGAAGATTAGGGCAGCAGTGGACGCAAAGGAAACGCGTATTCGCGTGGACAAGGTGAGGAAGGCCAGGGACCAAAAGGTGGTAGTGGGCTGCCATAATCCTAAGGAGCTAGAGGCGGTCAAAAGTAGGCTGAGCGACCCATCCTCTGGCTTCAAAATAGAGAACGCGGTGAACAAGGATCCCTTGGTGGTGTTGTTGGACGTGATGAAGTACAACACGGACGACGACATCACCAAGGCGATAAAAGTCCAAAATGCTCACCTGCTGGAGGGACTGGATCCAGAGGACATCAGAGCCGCCGTGAAATACCGTAGGCGAGCGAGGAACGCCTTGGAGAACCACGTGGTTGTGCAGGTCTCCCCACTCGTGTGGCAGCGCCTGACTGGGGCTGGCCGCGCACATGTAGACCTGCAAAGGGTCTTTGTGTGTGACCAGAGCCCACTGATACAGTGCAGCAGGTGCCTTGGTTTCGGCCATGGCAAGAAACTGTGCACGGAAGAGGGCGACAAATGTTCGCATTGTGGTGACCTGGGACACCTTCGAGCCACCTGTCCATCGCGACTGGCCGGAGGATCACCAAGGTGCAAAAACTGCAGCACGGCGAAAATGGTGGACACCGACCACGACGCCTTCAGCTCAAGGTGCCCGGTAAGAAGGAGATGGGACGCAATAGCGAGATCCACCGTCGCGTATTGCTAAGGGCACCACGGCACAACACCTGCAAATACAAACTCCCCCACTACACGATTACATCGTAATGCAGGCGAACCTGCAAAGAATGAAACTGGCCACAGAGGAGCTCATGCAGGAGGCCACAAACAGAAGGATAGCGGTAGCCTTAATCCAGGAGCCATATGTCGGAGGTGCAAAGAAAATGGGATCGTACAGAGGGGTGAGGATCTTCCAGAACACCACACCCGGAGAGGGCACTGTTAAAGCTGCGATTGCAGTCTATAACAACAACTTGGCTGTGACGCAGTGCCCGGAACTAACAACCAACAACATCGTGGTTGTAAAAATCCAAACAACCGCTTGGGAGATCACTCTGGCCTCTTTGTACTTTGAACCAAACCTGCCGATCGAGCCATACTTGGAACAACTGAAAAGGGTAAACCCGCGGAGTTTTAAAAATCTAGTAGTGGGCGGAGATGTCAATGCAAAAAGCATCTGGTGGGGAAGTGCGACAACAGACAGCAGAGGGGAAAGTTTAGCCAGCACCCTAGACCAAATGAACCTGCAGGTACTGAATACTGGCGACACCCCAACGTTTGAAGTGGTAAGAGGGGGGAAGCTGTATTCGAGCCACGTCGACGTCACGGCATGCGCACCGGAGACACTTAATCTAGTGCACAGGTGGAGAGTCGATCAGGGGGTCACCAACTCGGACCACAACGCCATTATCTTCAACATAAGACTGAAGAGGGGTGAGTCTAATATCACACAAAGAACAACAAGGCGATTTAATACGAAGAAGGCAAATTGGCCCGAGTTTCGCGAGAAACTCGGACAATTGATAGCTGAAAGGGGAATCAGCCCGACAATAATAAACACGATCACAAACACTGAACAGCTAGAAAACACAATACACAATTACACAGACAGTATACACTCTGCATGCACAGAACACATACCTCCAATCAAGAATACACACAGACTCACCCTACCGTGGTGGTCCGAGGAGATGGCGAACCTGAAAAAAGAAGTACTTACCTGGAAAAGAAGAATCCGATGCGCTGCGATCCCGAGGAAACCGGCGGTGGTAGAGCAGTACCTGCAAAAGAAAAAAGAATACGAGATTAGGGCAAAACAAGCACAAATAAAAAGCTGGAAGGAGTTCTGTGGGAAACAGGACAAAGAAGGGCTATGGGAGGGTATATACCGGGTGATAGGTAGGACCACAAAAAGGCAGGAGGATGTTCCGCTAATAGACAAGGGAGAATTCCTAAGTTTCAAGGAATCCATTAAGCTCCTAGCGGAAACATTCTACCCGGAGGACAAGGAGACTGGGGAAAACGCGGAACACCAGGCCATCCGAAGACTGGCAGAAACAGTAAACAAAGGGAGTCATGATAATCATGACCCCCCCTTTACAATCCAGGAAATGAAGATGGCGGTAGAAAGTTTAAACCCCAAGAAAGCCCCGGGGACGGATGGATTCACAGCTGACATCTGTGCCCAAACCATCTCGCAAGAGCCGGATACCTACCTATCCATATTAAACAAGTGCCTCCAATTAGGACATTTCCCCAAGCTGTGGAAACAGGCGACAGTGGTCGTTCTAAGGAAACCAGGGAAGGACGACTACTCCCAAGCCAAATCTTATCGGCCAGTAGGTCTTCTGCCAGTTCTGGGGAAGATCTACGAAAAACTTATAATAGGGAGAATAAAGTGGCACATACTCCCAAAATTGAGTCCACGACAATACGGGTTCATGCCCCAGAAGAGCACCGAAGACTCTCTCTATGACCTCATGGAACATATACGGGGGAAATTAAATGAGAAAAAACTAACAGTTATGATCTCCCTGGACATAGAGGGAGCCTTCGACAGCGCCTGGTGGCCGGCCATAAGAGTGAGGCTTGCGGAGGAGGGATGTCCCACTAATATAAGGAAGGTAATCGACAGCTATCTTCAAAATAGGAGGGTAGAAATAAGATACGGCGGGGAGGCACACTCCATAAGCACAAACAAGGGGTGTGTCCAAGGTTCCATAGGAGGTCCAATCCTGTGGAATCTCCTCCTCGACCCCCTTCTTAAGGGGCTAACGGAGAGGGGCGACTATTGCCAGGCTTTTGCCGATGACGTGGTTCTGGTCATGGACGGGGATGTGGCCTCAGAAGTGCAAAGACGGGCCAATGCCGCGCTAGCCTATGTCCGGGAGTGGGGAATCAGAAACAAGCTCAAGTTCGCGCCGCAAAAAAACCAAGGCCATGTTAATAACAAGGAAATTGAAGTACGATGAACCACTCCTGAGCATGGGCGGGGTCGACATTGAAATGTCAAAAGACATCAAATTACTGGGCTTGACCATTGACAGCTGCCTGACGTTCAACAAACACATTCAAGAGAAGTGTTCGAAAGTCGTGAACATATACAGGCAGCTGTCAAGGGCAGCCAAAGTCAGCTGGGGCCTTCACCCCGAGGTGATCAGGACAATTTACAGTGCGGTGATTGAGCCAATT
>OW028651.1:13880000-13890000 GCA_932294365.1 Diachrysia chrysitis | reverse complement strand
TAACCTAACCTAACCTAACCTAACCTAACCTAACCTAACCTAACCTAACCTAACCTAACCTAACCTAACCTAACCTAACCTAACCTAACCTAACCTAACCTAACCTAACCTAACCTAACCTAACCTAACCTAACCTAACCTAACCTAACCTAACCTAACCTAACCTAACCTAACCTAACCTAACCTAACCTAACCTAACCTAACCTAACCTAACCTAACCTAACCTAACCTAACCTAACCTAACCTAACCTAACCTAACCTAACCTAACCTAACCTAACCTAACCTAACCTAACCTAACCTAACCTAACCTAACCTAACCTAACCTAACCTAACCTAACCTAACCTAACCTAACCTAACCTAACCTAACCTAACCTAACCTAACCTAACCTAACCTAACCTAACCTAACCTAACCTAACCTAACCTAACCTAACCTAACCTAACCTAACCTAACCTAACCTAACCTAACCTAACCTAACCTAACCTAACCTAACCTAACCTAACCTAACCTAACCTAACCTAACCTAACCTAACCTAACCTAACCTAACCTAACCTAACCTAACCTAACCTAACCTAACCTAACCTAACCTAACCTAACCTAACCTAACCTAACCTAACCTAACCTAACCTAACCTAACCTAACCTAACCTAACCTAACCTAACCTAACCTAACCTAACCTAACCTAACCTAACCTAACCTAACCTAACCTAACCTAACCTAACCTAACCTAACCTAACCTAACCTAACCTAACCTAACCTAACCTAACCTAACCTAACCTAACCTAACCTAACCTAACCTAACCTAACCTAACCTAACCTAACCTAACCTAACCTAACCTAACCTAACCTAACCTAACCTAACCTAACCTAACCTAACCTAACCTAACCTAACCTAACCTAACCTAACCTAACCTAACCTAACCTAACCTAACCTAACCTAACCTAACCTAACCTAACCTAACCTAACCTAACCTAACCTAACCTAACCTAACCTAACCTAACCTAACCTAACCTAACCTAACCTAACCTAACCTAACCTAACCTAACCTAACCTAACCTAACCTAACCTAACCTAACCTAACCTAACCTAACCTAACCTAACCTAACCTAACCTAACCTAACCTAACCTAACCTAACCTAACCTAACCTAACCTAACCTAACCTAACCTAACCTAACCTAACCTAACCTAACCTAACCTAACCTAACCTAACCTAACCTAACCTAACCTAACCTAACCTAACCTAACCTAACCTAACCTAACCTAACCTAACCTAACCTAACCTAACCTAACCTAACCTAACCTAACCTAACCTAACCTAACCTAACCTAACCTAACCTAACCTAACCTAACCTAACCTAACCTAACCTAACCTAACCTAACCTAACCTAACCTAACCTAACCTAACCTAACCTAACCTAACCTAACCTAACCTAACCTAACCTAACCTAACCTAACCTAACCTAACCTAACCTAACCTAACCTAACCTAACCTAACCTAACCTAACCTAACCTAACCTAACCTAACCTAACCTAACCTAACCTAACCTAACCTAACCTAACCTAACCTAACCTAACCTAACCTAACCTAACCTAACCTAACCTAACCTAACCTAACCTAACCTAACCTAACCTAACCTAACCTAACCTAACCTAACCTAACCTAACCTAACCTAACCTAACCTAACCTAACCTAACCTAACCTAACCTAACCTAACCTAACCTAACCTAACCTAACCTAACCTAACCTAACCTAACCTAACCTAACCTAACCTAACCTAACCTAACCTAACCTAACCTAACCTAACCTAACCTAACCTAACCTAACCTAACCTAACCTAACCTAACCTAACCTAACCTAACCTAACCTAACCTAACCTAACCTAACCTAACCTAACCTAACCTAACCTAACCTAACCTAACCTAACCTAACCTAACCTAACCTAACCTAACCTAACCTAACCTAACCTAACCTAACCTAACCTAACCTAACCTAACCTAACCTAACCTAACCTAACCTAACCTAACCTAACCTAACCTAACCTAACCTAACCTAACCTAACCTAACCTAACCTAACCTAACCTAACCTAACCTAACCTAACCTAACCTAACCTAACCTAACCTAACCTAACCTAACCTAACCTAACCTAACCTAACCTAACCTAACCTAACCTAACCTAACCTAACCTAACCTAACCTAACCTAACCTAACCTAACCTAACCTAACCTAACCTAACCTAACCTAACCTAACCTAACCTAACCTAACCTAACCTAACCTAACCTAACCTAACCTAACCTAACCTAACCTAACCTAACCTAACCTAACCTAACCTAACCTAACCTAACCTAACCTAACCTAACCTAACCTAACCTAACCTAACCTAACCTAACCTAACCTAACCTAACCTAACCTAACCTAACCTAACCTAACCTAACCTAACCTAACCTAACCTAACCTAACCTAACCTAACCTAACCTAACCTAACCTAACCTAACCTAACCTAACCTAACCTAACCTAACCTAACCTAACCTAACCTAACCTAACCTAACCTAACCTAACCTAACCTAACCTAACCTAACCTAACCTAACCTAACCTAACCTAACCTAACCTAACCTAACCTAACCTAACCTAACCTAACCTAACCTAACCTAACCTAACCTAACCTAACCTAACCTAACCTAACCTAACCTAACCTAACCTAACCTAACCTAACCTAACCTAACCTAACCTAACCTAACCTAACCTAACCTAACCTAACCTAACCTAACCTAACCTAACCTAACCTAACCTAACCTAACCTAACCTAACCTAACCTAACCTAACCTAACCTAACCTAACCTAACCTAACCTAACCTAACCTAACCTAACCTAACCTAACCTAACCTAACCTAACCTAACCTAACCTAACCTAACCTAACCTAACCTAACCTAACCTAACCTAACCTAACCTAACCTAACCTAACCTAACCTAACCTAACCTAACCTAACCTAACCTAACCTAACCTAACCTAACCTAACCTAACCTAACCTAACCTAACCTAACCTAACCTAACCTAACCTAACCTAACCTAACCTAACCTAACCTAACCTAACCTAACCTAACCTAACCTAACCTAACCTAACCTAACCTAACCTAACCTAACCTAACCTAACCTAACCTAACCTAACCTAACCTAACCTAACCTAACCTAACCTAACCTAACCTAACCTAACCTAACCTAACCTAACCTAACCTAACCTAACCTAACCTAACCTAACCTAACCTAACCTAACCTAACCTAACCTAACCTAACCTAACCTAACCTAACCTAACCTAACCTAACCTAACCTAACCTAACCTAACCTAACCTAACCTAACCTAACCTAACCTAACCTAACCTAACCTAACCTAACCTAACCTAACCTAACCTAACCTAACCTAACCTAACCTAACCTAACCTAACCTAACCTAACCTAACCTAACCTAACCTAACCTAACCTAACCTAACCTAACCTAACCTAACCTAACCTAACCTAACCTAACCTAACCTAACCTAACCTAACCTAACCTAACCTAACCTAACCTAACCTAACCTAACCTAACCTAACCTAACCTAACCTAACCTAACCTAACCTAACCTAACCTAACCTAACCTAACCTAACCTAACCTAACCTAACCTAACCTAACCTAACCTAACCTAACCTAACCTAACCTAACCTAACCTAACCTAACCTAACCTAACCTAACCTAACCTAACCTAACCTAACCTAACCTAACCTAACCTAACCTAACCTAACCTAACCTAACCTAACCTAACCTAACCTAACCTAACCTAACCTAACCTAACCTAACCTAACCTAACCTAACCTAACCTAACCTAACCTAACCTAACCTAACCTAACCTAACCTAACCTAACCTAACCTAACCTAACCTAACCTAACCTAACCTAACCTAACCTAACCTAACCTAACCTAACCTAACCTAACCTAACCTAACCTAACCTAACCTAACCTAACCTAACCTAACCTAACCTAACCTAACCTAACCTAACCTAACCTAACCTAACCTAACCTAACCTAACCTAACCTAACCTAACCTAACCTAACCTAACCTAACCTAACCTAACCTAACCTAACCTAACCTAACCTAACCTAACCTAACCTAACCTAACCTAACCTAACCTAACCTAACCTAACCTAACCTAACCTAACCTAACCTAACCTAACCTAACCTAACCTAACCTAACCTAACCTAACCTAACCTAACCTAACCTAACCTAACCTAACCTAACCTAACCTAACCTAACCTAACCTAACCTAACCTAACCTAACCTAACCTAACCTAACCTAACCTAACCTAACCTAACCTAACCTAACCTAACCTAACCTAACCTAACCTAACCTAACCTAACCTAACCTAACCTAACCTAACCTAACCTAACCTAACCTAACCCGTCGACAACTTTTTTGTTTTTTACTCGTTTTTGGTCTAGTTTTTTGTGTGTTCGTGCTAATATTGACTATTTATTGATACTTCGCGCATTTGCACGCGAAAGTTGTTGAACATTTTCATGATTTTCATGAAAGTTCGTATTTTTAATTGACTTATATATATTGACTACATATAACTTTGTTATTTACTGGTGGATTTCTGAAATTTTTGCACCAACGTATAGATCTCAACGAGACCTTTTCAGCGATACCCATATTCTTGGTTAAAATTCAATAGTGCATACCATGTTTTTCAAAAATCGTATAAGGGTTCTTTAAATTTAAATTTTTCAGGAACCTTCTTTTTATTAGTAGCCAGTATTAGTCTCAGATTGTAGGTCTCCTAAAGGCCTATCAAACTGTATAGCACACTTAGGGTGTGTTCATACCGATTTTCTAAATTATTTAACTTTTTCTAAAATTTTTATCGTTTTTTGCCGGTTTTCCCCGGAAATTTGTTCCCGGGTTAACACAGTTTTTATATCGTTGAATAGCAATTGACGAGCCCTTTCTAACGACACCACTCCCGTGGTGCTCCGAAAACCAGGAGTAGTAAAAATTTCGAAAAAACTGTTTTTCATACATTAACTTTGAAATTTTATTCTAAGTACATAAATCCACCTAAGCGCGACACTGTTTACAAAGAAGCGTCGACAACTTTTTTGTTTTTTACTCGTTTTTGGTCTAGTTTTTTGTGTGTTCGTGCTAATATTAACTATTTATTGATACTTCGCGCATTTACACGCGAAAATTGTTGAACATTTTCATAATTTTCATGAAAATTCGTATTTTTAATTGACTTATATATATTGACTACATATAGCTTTGTTATTTGCTGGTGGATTTCTGAAATTTTTGCACCAACGTATAGATCTCAACGAGACCTTTTCAGCGATACCCATATTCTTAGTTAAAATTCAATAGTACATACCATATTTTTCAAAAATCGTATAAAAATTCTTTAAATTTAAATTTTTCAAAAACCTTCTTTTTATTAGTAACCAATATTAGTCTCAGATTGTAGGTCTCCTAAAGGCCTATCAAACTATATAGCACACTTAGGGTGTGTTCATACCGATTTTCTAAATTATTTAACTTTTTCTAAAATTTTTATCGTTTTTGCCGGTTTTCCCCGGAAATTTGTTCCCGGGTTAACACAGTTTTTATATCGTTGAATAGCAATTGACGAGCCCTTTCTAACGACACCACTCCCGTGGTGCTCCGAAAACCAGGAGTAGTAAAAATTTCGAAAAAACTGTTTTTCATACATTAACTTTGAAATTTTATTCTAAGTACATAAATCCACCTAGGCGCGACACTGTTTACAAAGAAGCGTCGACAACTTTTTTGTTTTTTACTCGTTTTTGGTCTAGTTTTTTGTGTGTTCGTGCTAATATTAACTATTTATTGATACTTCGCGCATTTACACGCGAAAATTGTTGAACATTTTCATAATTTTCATGAAAATTCGTATTTTTAATTGACTTATATATATTGACTACATATAACTTTGTTATTTACTGGTGGATTTCTGAAATTTTTGCACCAACGTATAGATCTCAACGAGACCTTTTCAGCGATACCCATATTCTTAGTTAAAATTCAATAGTACATACCATATTTTTCAAAAATCGTATAAAAATTCTTTAAATTTAAATTTTTCAAAAACCTTCTTTTTATTAGTAACCAATATTAGTCTCAGATTGTAGGTCTCCTAAAGGCCTATCAAACTATATAGCACACTTAGGGTGTGTTCATACCGATTTTCTAAATTATTTAACTTTTTCTAAAATTTTTATCGTTTTTGCCGGTTTTCCCCGGAAATTTGTTCCCGGGTTAACACAGTTTTTATATCGTTGAATAGCAATTGACGAGCCCTTTCTAACGACACCACTCCCGTGGTGCTCCGAAAACCAGGAGTAGTAAAAATTTCGAAAAAACTGTTTTTCATACATTAACTTTGAAATTTTATTCTAAGTACATAAATCCACCTAAGCGCGACACTGTTTACAAAGAAGCGTCGACAACTTTTTTGTTTTTTACTCGTTTTTGGTCTAGTTTTTTGTGTGTTCGTGCTAATATTAACTATTTATTGATACTTCGCGCATTTACACGCGAAAATTGTTGAACATTTTCATAATTTTCATGAAAATTCGTATTTTTAATTGACTTATATATATTGACTACATATAACTTTGTTATTTACTGGTGGATTTCTGAAATTTTTGCACCAACGTATAGATCTCAACGAGACCTTTTCAGCGATACCCATATTCTTAGTTAAAATTCAATAGTACATACCATATTTTTCAAAAATCGTATAAAAATTCTTTAAATTTAAATTTTTCAAAAACCTTCTTTTTATTAGTAACCAATATTAGTCTCAGATTGTAGGTCTCCTAAAGGCCTATCAAACTATATAGCACACTTAGGGTGTGTTCATACCGATTTTCTAAATTATTTAACTTTTTCTAAAATTTTTATCGTTTTTGCCGGTTTTCCCCGGAAATTTGTTCCCGGGTTAACACAGTTTTTATATCGTTGAATAGCAATTGACGAGCCCTTTCTAACGACACCACTCCCGTGGTGCTCCGAAAACCAGGAGTAGTAAAAATTTCGAAAAAACTGTTTTTCATACATTAACTTTGAAATTTTATTCTAAGTACATAAATCCACCTAAGCGCGACACTGTTTACAAAGAAGCGTCGACAACTTTTTTTGTTTTTTACTCGTTTTTGGTCTAGTTTTTTGTGTGTTCGTGCTAATATTAACTATTTATTGATACTTCGCGCATTTACACGCGAAAATTGTTGAACATTTTCATAATTTTCATGAAAATTCGTATTTTTAATTGACTTATATATATTGACTACATATAACTTTGTTATTTACTGGTGGATTTCTGAAATTTTTGCACCAACGTATAGATCTCAACGAGACCTTTTCAGCGATACCCATATTCTTAGTTAAAATTCAATAGTACATACCATATTTTTCAAAAATCGTATAAAAATTCTTTAAATTTAAATTTTTCAAAAACCTTCTTTTTATTAGTAACCAATATTAGTCTCAGATTGTAGGTCTCCTAAAGGCCTATCAAACTATATAGCACACTTAGGGTGTGTTCATACCGATTTTCTAAATTATTTAACTTTTTCTAAAATTTTTATCGTTTTTGCCGGTTTTCCCCGGAAATTTGTTCCCGGGTTAACACAGTTTTTATATCGTTGAATAGCAATTGACGAGCCCTTTCTAACGACACCACTCCCGTGGTGCTCCGAAAACCAGGAGTAGTAAAAATTTCGAAAAAACTGTTTTTCATACATTAACTTTGAAATTTTATTCTAAGTACATAAATCCACCTAAGCGCGACACTGTTTACAAAGAAGCGTCGACAACTTTTTTGTTTTTTACTCGTTTTTGGTCTAGTTTTTTGTGTGTTCGTGCTAATATTAACTATTTATTGATACTTCGCGCATTTACACGCGAAAATTGTTGAACATTTTCATAATTTTCATGAAAATTCGTATTTTTAATTGACTTATATATATTGACTACATATAACTTTGTTATTTACTGGTGGATTTCTGAAATTTTTGCACCAACGTATAGATCTCAACGAGACCTTTTCAGCGATACCCATATTCTTAGTTAAAATTCAATAGTACATACCATATTTTTCAAAAATCGTATAAAAATTCTTTAAATTTAAATTTTTCAAAAACCTTCTTTTTATTAGTAACCAATATTAGTCTCAGATTGTAGGTCTCCTAAAGGCCTATCAAACTATATAGCACACTTAGGGTGTGTTCATACCGATTTTCTAAATTATTTAACTTTTTCTAAAATTTTTATCGTTTTTGCCGGTTTTCCCCGGAAATTTGTTCCCGGGTTAACACAGTTTTTATATCGTTGAATAGCAATTGACGAGCCCTTTCTAACGACACCACTCCCGTGGTGCTCCGAAAACCAGGAGTTGCAAAAATTTCGAAAAAATTGCCCGCCCACCCGCCCTAATCTCATTTGGTATATCAGTTCCGGGGGTTTTTGCCCCATACATTTTGGTACCTCAAAACTTTGGGACGCAATATCTCCGGAACTGGTAGAGCTAGAGGGGTGCGGTTTGTGTCATTGTATCGGTCTTGAACTGCTCTTGCCCACCGACTTAGTCCCACGACATTTTGTCAAGGGACCTCTTTGGGAAACTCGTTCCCGCCAAACGGGAGCGCAAAATTACGTCTTGACGGGTCGGTTTTGGACACTTCTTGTTCAACAAGAAGTGTTTCCCGGCTAAATCGACAACGGGGAGGAGCGACCGGGGCCTGTCTAGTGGCGCAACGCGAGGAATACTAAAATCACCGGAGTATAAAGGTCATAGACCAAATTCTCGAACAAAAACAAAAATTTTACTTATTATACATTTTATCCTTTTTATACAATTTTATCACCTTTTACAACTTTTACAAATTTATACAATCTACCGTGTTTACTACTTATACAAATTTACTACTTCTGGGTTTGGTTAGGCTGGTGTAGAGTAGCAATCTCTCCTCATACAAGCCAACATGTTCCGCACACCGGCTAAAATGACTTCTGACCCGTTGTCGCCTTCCACTCCCCCAAGACAAATACAACCTGCTTTTAAAACGCAGACGAAAGTCCGGAGAGACATGGGGGAGCGAGAGGCGGCCAAGGTTCTCTTTCCCGAGGTGAGTCCGGCGACAGTGGTACAGCCTAGCAGGTTACAGGAGGCGAGGGCATGGGTGGCGAAAGCCAAAATGGCTCTAAATGCTTCTCGCAATTTAAAGACCGACATAAAGGCTTCCGTCACCCAGGCCATCGATAGGCTGTACCAGCTTATCAAAGACCGGGAAAACGTGTGCGCATCCACCAGCGAGCCATTGCTGTGTGGTGCAGACACTGAGGAACACACAACAGAGCCGCAACTCAGGGAGGAGTTAACCGGTGGCCAGGCGGCCGCAAACGAAAAGGTCTCTCAGTTGCTCTCCTCATTAGCCGAACACAGTAAGCTAATGAGGGAGAGCAACGAGAAAGCGGACGAGTTGAGGGAGGCTCTCACTGTCAAGGGCGAGACCCTGGAGGCGGCCACATACGCCAGCGTGGCGGCAAAGGGGCGTAAACGCCCGGAACCGACTGCGCTCCACTCGGTTGTGGTCGCGTCCAGGGACGAGATGGAAACGGGAGAAGAGATCTTGGGGAAAATTAGGAAGGCGGTCAACGCAAAGGAGGGGGGTGTCAAGATCGATAGGGTACGAAAGGCCAAAGATAGGAAGATCGTCATCAGTTGTAGAACTGAAGAGGAGCGGAACAGGATCCAAACGCGCATAGAGGGAGCCGACCAGCAGCTAGAGGTCCTGGTGGTCAAAAACCAGGACCCCCTCATCATCCTCAGGGACGTCCTGAACTTCCATAAGGACGAGGAAATCCTAGGGTTCCTGAGGATGCAGAATAAGGACCTGTTCTGTGACCTCCCAACTGGTGACGATCGGGCCGAAGTGCGC